>OY756415.1:0-25000 GCA_963576865.1 Anania hortulata | reverse complement strand
TTTTTTTTTTTTTTTTTTTTTTTTTTTTTTTTTTTTTCATGTTGCTTTACATTTAAAGATTATTATTGGTCAAAATACAGTGTAGCAAGTGAGTATAATCAACTAAACTTAAAATTATATGATGGCAATGAGGCATGAGTAGCCGTAAGAGCAAAATTAGTTGCTCGGATTAACTTAGGTATTTGTACAATATCAAAAACAATAAATTCGGATTTTTCGTTGATAACTTTTTATACATAGCTTTTAATTTTATTCAGAGTATGAAAAAGACTAAGCCTATATGTAAAGAATAAGTCTGCCAAATTTCAGAATTTTCTGAAAAATTTTGATTTTAATTATTAAATAACTTTTTCTCTGTGTAGTTTATTATGTGACAAAATGCGAAAAAGAGTAGAGCTATATGGTAGGAACAATATTACAAAATTTTGAAATTTGAAAATTTAGTGAGATTTGTTTGTATGATAATTTTCAATTTTCAGATTCGCAAGTTAGAAGTTTGAAACTGCCATGATTCACAGTTAAAATTAGTTATCAGAGAGAAAGAAAGAATGTAATCATTAACTTAGTCTAGTAAAGTAGTTAAATCTAAATTATAAGTTGCTTAGATATAATGTACTCTATGTATAGAGTTGATATTCGGCAAAGCTATATACATTATTAAAACAATAATAAACAATTGGGATGTGAGTATTTCAATGTAACAAATACTTGTACAAAAGTAGTGCGTAGAGCGCAGACAGTTGTGACAAGTAATGTTAATTATATAAACTATGTACAGTGATAAATTAGAAAGTAAAGCTAAATTAGAACTAAGTAGATTATATACAGTAAGCAATGTACAGTTATGTACAAATGTGGCTATACAGTTTGAGTAACTAATTAAACTAAACTTAGAAATTACAGTATGAGTGGTTTATATACAGAGGCTGTTGGCTACAAGCCTGATATGGTGTTAGAATTACAATAAAATTATGTACTAACATTTAGTGCGTAGGCTAGTATAATTAAATCAGTCGAAACTATAATGAAGTAATACTAGTAGAGCAATCAGTGTGTCGTAATTATGCTATTTTGCTTAAATATTAATTAAATCAGCAGTTGAGTAATTATAAGAATAGATCAATATGGTAACAAGACAGAGAGAAAAGGAGTATATCCATAGTAGTTCTAGGATGAGAGAGCTTATTCGTGTATAAAGAAGTCAAATTGGTAGCGAGATAAGAGCTTGAATTAATAACAAAGTCTAAGGAAAATTTAAAGTAAACTAGGTGCAAAATAGAGTAGAAGGAGATAAGCTATTGTCAAAGTAGTTGTATATTATTAAGTTGTGCACTGATAATATTAAATTAGCAGTGTTAGAAATTTAAATTTGATAAGTATATAAAAGTTGAAATTGAAATCGAATTACGTAAATGTTAACCGAGACTGCGCCACCTAGTGCGGGGCAGCGGTACTGAGGTCGCGAGGTTCATGGTAGTTACAAAATTTAATTTTATCCGCGAGTGTGGCGGCATCTGTTAGGAAATGGCAAAACTGTGTGTGTGGAAGGCGGAATGATGAGTGTTGTGTAATGTGTGCGCTAGAGGCGTTAAATCCGCGACGTAAGTTTTGTGGTGTGAAAAGATGGCGCTGCGAGCGTGAGTTTGAGCACGTCGTGTAATAATTAGTATGTAGTGTCTATTAATAGGTGAGTTGATCAAGTAAAAGTATATTAGTGGGTGATTAAAGATAAATGATGAGAGTATGTACAATGTTTAACGGTGACAGCAAGGGAATATTGTGTTATTATGCGAATTTGTAATGTTTGTAGTCGACCTCTGGTGATAATTTATAAGACTAGTTGCGTAATAATATGTGTGATTGATGCGATAACATAGATACAATTAAAGTTAAAATTTAAAATGGATGGGGATAAGTTTTCGGTTGACTTATGCCCCATCGCAATATATGATTAGTTTATCAATAAGAGGCTGATGCAATTAATGTATCAAAATAATGGCTAGAATAACTTACGTAATTATTGTGAGTATACGGTCGACCTCTGGTGGGAGATAGAATGACTAGCGCCACGGGGTTCGTGGCAGCCCGAACAGGCGTGCTAAGACTCGGGAACAAGTTTGCCATGCTATACGAAGTGGCGCTATGTGCACCTAGATATTATGTCGCATCGAAACCGATTGCAGCGTGATATGTATGTGATTACTTAACCATGACAAGTAATTAATTAATAAAGTATGTTTTAGTGTCGGCTGATGATTATTTACAATGCAAATATCAAAATTATATCGTGTGAATGTAGGTTGTGTACGCGAGTGAGGCGGCATCTGTTAGAGAGTGGCAAAACTGTGTGTGTGGAAAGCGGTGTGGTGGGTGTTGTGTTATGTGAGCGCTAGAGGCGGTAAATCCGCAATGTGCGTTTTGTGATGTGGAAAAAGGTGGCGCTGAAAGCATAAGTAAGTTCGCGTGGTGATTATTATGTGATAACAATAGAATCGTGAATTAATCGAAGAGGAGAATGTTAAGTAATTAAGAGATGATACTGTGAGTATGTTCGTACAATATTTGTTACATTGTATGTGTGAGGTGACAACTAAGTCGAAGTTATTAGTAGACGAGTGATTGTATGTAATATACAGAGTTTCCGCTAGGGGCGTTGGGTTCGCGTAAAGGTATGAAGTTAATGTTACTATTTGAATAATGTGCGATTGTGTAGTAGGTTGTAGTGTGGTTTAATGAATTGATAGATATGATTGTTGATTGATATTATAAATCATTGGTAATTGATGTGTGTGTCTAACTATTAATGTGTGCAAAACTAGTGACATCTATGTAAGTTGTTGAGTTGTGGAGTGCAGTGTACTAAAGTGTAAAGTGTGTTGGGCGAGCGCTAGAGGCGGTAAATCCGCAGGGACGAGTTGTTATGATTAGTGTGGTCAGATGGCGCTACGGGCGTGAGATTTGATGTTTAATAATGTTGCAGATGACGTTAATTATGTGAATTAAAAATTGAGAGTTAAGATATAATACGATAGGAGGTTGCAAGTGTTTACGTGTTTTGTATAAGTAAAGGTGTCAATGTTCAAAGAAAGGATAGAGGCGGCATCTGTGTTGAAGCTATTAAATAGAGTGGTAGGTGTTGAGTGTCAATTGCCGCTGGGGGCGCTGAATTCGCGAGATGAAGGTGGAGTGTGAAGTTTAAAAGTGTGTAAATTATGTGGAAAGTGATGGCGTATTAATTATAAATCAATAAAATATAGGGTGATAGTGTATATTGTGTGACGGGCGTGATGTGTAATGTTTGTATGTGTATTGGTGTGTGCATATCTAGTGACATCTGTGTGAAGCGTCAGTGAAACTGAAGCTATTGGGTTGTGCTATGAGGTGTAAAAGCGTGCTTGTGACGTGCTAAGTGTGAACTACGTTGAGTAAAGTTTTGTACGGCGAGTGGTGTGTTGAAAGTGGTATAGGTGGCGTGTGAGGAGTCGTCGAGTAAATGAATGGGACAAATAGGTGTAAAATACGGAATGAGGGCTTAATGTTGTGTGGGATGTATTGAGTAAACTATGAAATAGATGTTGTGAATGTGTTTACAATATTATGATTGTGTGGAGGTGTAGATGGAGAGTATAATTAGCGATTTGTGTGAGTAGTTAATGCAAAGCGTAAGTCGTTGGGCTGTAAAAGCGTCGTAAAGGTGATGTTTGTGTGTATGAGGTTAGAGAGGAAGTTGTTTTGTAAAATGTGATAGTAATGTTAAAAGATAGATTATTGACTAATAGAGTAAGGTATGAGGTAGGTAATAGACAGAGATTCGAGTTTTTTCTAATTTTCAAGGGTGTTATTACGCTGACGTTCCGTGAATTTGAGATGTAAATTTAAGGACGCAGGGGTGTTTAAAATAGGAGAATGGGGTGTCAAATGAAAGGTATTGACCTGAAGGCTTACTATTGTGAGTATCATAATCATAAGTCTTGTGAATCGTGAGTAATGAGGAAAAGTATGTTTACAACTAAAAGGCCCGTTTGCCGGTGAATGAGAGACATATTGGCATAAGTATTATATAGAAGTGGTTACTTAGACATAGGTGAACAATAATGTGATAATTTTAGGTGATAAAATACGGTATTTCAGTAATAATGAGTGGGCGGGGCTTGGGGCGTGGCTTATTTGTATGAAGCAAATCGAGGTGATGAAAAGTGAGTAAAAGCGCATGGAAATTAGTGGGTGAGGTATGAAAACAGTGTGCAAAACATCCGTGAACATGTTAATGAATAGAGATTTAAAGAAAATGTACAAGAAGTTAGTTAAAACTCGATTTTTCTATGTCACGTGGTATAATGATAAGGACTGGCTAGTGTTGGGATGTAGTCGAGATGAGTGTCGACAAGTGGCACAAAAGTGTCAAGAGTGAGCGTTTGGTGGGGGCAGATAAAATATAAGAGTATAAATAAAATATTTAAATGTTTACTTATAAGTTATTATAAAGTTGTGTAGTGTATGTATGTGGACGTACCCAAGTGGATGAGAATGATTATGTGTTGGTGATGCAATGTTAATAATGTTATAACTAATAGATACAGTGAATTTGAGTGTGTTTATATGTAGTATGAGTATTGTAGGCGTTTAATTAATTTAAATTATGTTTAGATATTTAAATAACAGTTGTAATGTGAATGTTTTAATTAAGTGAGTTTTCAATTATTTTATATATTAAGTGTGTATAATGATTGTTAGAATGTGTTAGAATGTGTATAGATGTGAAGTGAAAATTGTATGTTGTCATCCATTACTCCTATAGGGAGCGCCCCCTAAGTGGGGCGTCCGATATGGGTCAGCACTAGCACGAAAGTCGAGTAAGTCACCGCACTATTACCGCGAGAACAATGGATACGATGATAGTGAGGGGACAGAGTCGATAGTGCACAAAGTGTCAAGGGTGAGCGGATTTATGTATGTATGTAAATGATGAGATGTTATGAGTGTAAAAAGTGTCAAGGGTGAGTGTTATGTAGTGAAAGTGTATGTGTAATGATAAGTGTAATGTGTATGATGTGTAAAATAAAAGATGAATTTATTAATTAATTACCGTAGTCGGTCCGGGCGCGGGTGCGCTCGGTCATAATGATGTGCAGCGGGCAGTTTTGTGAGGTGGCTGAGTGGCTGGCGGGCTTACCAGCTTTGGCGCAGTTGTGGCATTTCACTACGTTCTTGTTATTTTTAGCTGGACAGTCTATAAATGAGTGTTCTGTGGATGCGCAGTGTGAGCAAGCTTCGGTTTCAGTGCGACATTTGGAACGTAGGTGTCCATACTGCAGGCAGCGGTGGCATTGAAGTAGAGGGCAATAGTCACTAGCGGATACACGTTGGTGGTCTATGTTTACGCGTCCTAGTTTAGTCATTACCTCCCATATGGGAGGTGTGACCATAAGTATAGCGTTGTAGAGGCCGGGGTTGCGACGGTTGTTTTTCGTGAATTTCACGGTGATGTCTGTATCAGCTTTAAAGGCCTTAGTGATTGTGGGGTTCTGGCCGAGTAGAATGTCGGCAAGCTCGTCTTTGTTGGTGTCGCGTGCGATGCCCTTAAGGATCACCATAGGCTGTAACTTATTAAGTTTTTTCGCCGTAAGGGCAGAATTGGAGGCGAGGCGTTCCGCGGTTTCATCCCGCTGCTCGAGTGTGTCGAATTCTACCCTTAGACGATTATTATGAATGGTCTGAATGCGGGCGGGTGCAAAGGTGGAGGTTTTGAAAGAGATGTTATCTTTCCAGATCTTATTTATTTCGTCTTTAGTGGCTGGGGGGTCCCCTGTCTTGGTCACAACGAGAATGTGTCCGCCTTGGGGCTTAGGTGGGGTGGGGCGTGCGGTAGCCTCAGCGTAGGTAAGTAAACCCGGGGCCGAAGAATGCGTGCTAGGTGTGCGCAACGCATTGCGAATTTCAGACCGGACGCAGTCCCTGACAGTCTCCCTGATGGTCTCAGGACTGGGGGCACTGGCCTTGGCCAGCTCCTCGCGAACCGCCTGCCGCACCTGGTCGATGCCAGGGGCCGCGTCCTTAGATGTTTTATCTGTGAAGCAGGGCGGTGGTGTGCCCGTAACGTAACGCTTCAGACCGCCCACATTCTCGTTGATCTCGTCGCGGTACTCCTTTTTCATACCACGCCCGCATTGTGCCACACAGTACTTGATGCGGTCTAGCATGCTGAGGGCTCCCTTGAGGAGGGCTCCCTCGTAGTCGAAAGGCTGCTTGGCAGCCGGTTGTGGTTGTGTAGTGGCTGTGGAAATGGATGGAGTGGAGTGGTGTTCCTGGCTGAGGCTGGAATGCTTAGCTTTGGAGACCGGGCGGTATGTGGTCTTGCCAGTCTTGCCAGACCTACCAGATCTCGTGGTTCTACCGGATCTACCAGATTTAAGGGTGTTGTCAGAGGGGGTGGGTGACCCACCATACGGGGAGAGGTAGGCGGTAAGGTCCCCGTAGTCACCATCGTACTCTTCCCCGTCCGACGAAGACATGTTTATAAAATTTAGCCGATAAAAATCCGTAGTGATAAGGCGATTTGAATTTGCCGCGCGGTTACGTAATTCGATTTTGAAATCGACTTTTTTGTTTGTGAATGAATCTGGCTGAAATTTTCAGGGATGTTGTGGAAAGATATAAAACTAACTTTAGCGAAGAGAAATTAAGTAAATATGTGCTGAAACTAAAGTTATAACTGAAAATAGCATAAATTGGCAACACTGGATGGACTTTAAAATGACTACTCGAAGGAAAATGCTAATAAAAACTAAACTATTGCACTTAAAAATCTAAAATTGGTACCTCTGGAAAGAGGAAGCTTCCAGCTATCTTCACAAATTTTTCAGGAGGTGGTTGTCGCTGAAGACTGCGAGATAATCTTCAGCGAAGTTCAGGTTGTGTTGAGTCCAGCAGTAAAACGTCGACAACTAAGCTTCTGGTGATGCGATTTCCAGTCTGAAACCTGGAGAATGATGGGGGTGATGGTCCGCGTCGATCCCAGTTACCCCGTGGGGGCCGAGGGCTGTCGGGGGCACTTCGTCCGGGCCGAGAGGAAGGAAAACCTCAATAAAAAACCCAGGCTTACCGTAACCCGCCTTCACGGGCGGGCCGGGGGTTGCGGGGCTTTTGTCCGGACCGCGAGGAAGGAAAACCTCTCTAAAAACCCCTGTACACCGTTACCCCAATCGGGGCCGGGGGCCTTTCGGGGCCGCGAGGATGGTAAACTCAATAAAACTTCCCCCTAGTTCTGGAGTCTCGCAAGGGGGCTCCAGGGCGTATGACTGGTAGGGTTACATACCGGTCGATTTCCTTGCACCATACCGTTCTGCCCTTTTCAGGGCGGGGCGGGGGCCCTGCTTGCCAGGGCTGCGGGGAGTAAACCCCAAAGGGAGTGTTTGGGGGCTGGGTCTGTTGCGGCGGAGTGTGGTGGTGATAATGGGATGTGCGCGGCTTCTTCGGTGTTGACATGGTTTTAGAGGTTCTGCCCCTCCCTTGTCAACACTGTCGCGGTCGCTTAGCATCCCAGGACTCATCACCGCACTGTGCCCCTTCAGCCCTTGACCCCAAATGTTCCTAAAAATCCTTCAATTCCCGTCGTTGGGGCGCCCTACGGGGCCTCGCGCGGCGACGGGGTCTCTGACCTTGCGCGGAGCAAGGCGGAGTGGTTGGCGTAGTGGGATCAACCGGCTAGCGGCCACCCTGGGAGGAGCCCGACCTCTCAGGTGTAAGTAGGGTTATCTGGGTATCGCGGGATCTCTGCCCAGATGGACCGTCTTTTCTCCCGCACTCGTGGGTCTTATTATGGATACAACTTACAATCGGGGAAACTTTGGGGGGGACAAGAAGAAGGTAGGAGAGAGCAGCAGGGCTGCTCGCAGCAAAACTACGACGAGAGCTACGTCGAAAGAGGTCGAGACAGTGTCCGCGGGGACTTCCCGCACCGTGTCTCCCTCCTTCAGCACTGGCAGCGGTCTCGGCAGTCGAGACAGCTCCGTATCTCGGGCTGGCGCCAAGCGCCGGTTGCCCGATCGGGTTCCTGAACCCGAGCCTGAGCTGTCTGACAATGAGATCGTCAACTTGTGTTCGGCGGTTGACTCAGCTGAAGCCTCTTTTAGGGGCGACAGCAACACCTATGACGACAAATCCGTGCCACGGCGCGATGTAACAGGACGAGACAAGGGTGCGCGCTCGCGCGACCTATCGGGCGAAGAGGACGAGAAGACCTTTGGTCTTCGAAAAGTCGCCAAGCTGAGAAAGGGTAGGGGTGGTCTGCGGCAGGTTTCTTCTGCTGCCGTGGCCCCGCCCTGTGATCAGCCGCGACGTCGATCTCGTTCCCGATCTAGGATCAGGAACCCCACTGTGGCCGAACCGGCCCAAGACACAGACTCTGTGGTAGAGCTGGCAAACCGTGTCGAGAAGGACGTTGCGACCATCTTCGACATGGCCGAGAGGTCCTCCTCGACACTGGAGCGCGGCCAAGTAGATGCCCTCCAAACTGCCGCTATGTCTATCGTAGAGGCTGTTCAGGCACTACGCAGCCAGACGAACGCCGACAAGACGGCCGATATGGAGAGGGAGCTCGCAAAACTCCGTTCGGAGATGGCCGAGATGCGTGGAGAGAACTCTCGCCTCCACTCTGAACTCGGAGCCATGCGTAAAGAGCTGCACACCTTACGCAAGGAGGTAAAGGCTGTTCGACAGGGCTCACAGTCTGGCGAGGAGGCTGCCAGTGAGGCTATGGACATCCAGTCTGCAGCCCCTGACGCAGCACTACCAGGCTTCGTGATGCCTGACGGTGTGACCGACCCCAACCTAAAAAGGCTCTATCGTCTCGCTGCAGGTCGCATCAGCGAGATGATGGATGCCAAGTTGGAAGGTATCAAGGATCGGCTGAACCCGGTCAGGAGCGTCCGTCCGCCACTACGCGCGGACTCCAAAAAGACCGCGTCCTCTGCGCCTATGGCCACTGCTGGCCCTAGCAAAGAGGCGCCTAAACCTGGGAAGGGAAAAGGCAGGGGAAAACGGTCCGTCACCAAGACTGCCCAAACGCCCCTACCTACTCCCTCGTCGAGTCCGGCCACTCCCACGAGCACGTGGGCAGAAGTGGCCAAACGTGGGAATGGTGGGAAAGCCAAAGGCAACGCCCAGGCTACCCCTACTAGAACCCAGTCCAGCCAGGTTACACCCGCTGCGGCAGGGCCTACCCCGAAGAAACCCGCTGCCAGCAGGGCGAAGGAGCCCGCTAAGCAGCCGGATAAAACGGCGAAACCTCCCAGGATTCGATTGCCCAAAACAGCGGCGATCGTGGTCGAGGTCTCGCCTGAAGGGGAAGCGGACTTTGCCCGCCATCTAAAGGAGGCCAAAGCTCTTGCCTGCCAGCAAGAGCCCAACATCGTGGGGAGACTTAGGTTTCGGCGCTCCCGTACAACCGGAAGCCGTGTCCTCGAGGTGGCGGCCCTTGAGGGGGGCAACATTGACGAGGCTGGAGAGAAGGCTGATGCCCTCGCCGCCGTTTTCGTCTCTGTCTTTCCGCCGAACACCTACAAGATCTCTCGTCCAGCGAAGACTGCCGAACTCCGGCTTAGCGGCTTTGACGAGTCAGTGACTGCCTCGGACTTGTCCGAGGCGGTTGCTAAATCGGGAGAATGCTCACCTGCCAGCGTCAGAGTGGGCAAAATAAGTCGAGGCGGCACCGGTGACTCCGTCATCGTCAGCTGCCCAGCCGCGGCCGCCAAGAGGCTTGCACAGCTGAAGCGCCTGTGTATAGAATGGGTCTCAGTGAGGGTTACCCCTCTGAGACCAAGACCCATGCGGTGCTTCAGGTGCCTAGGGGTGGGACATGGCCGGGCATTGTGTAAGGCGGTCGATGACCGCACAAACACATGCATTCGGTGTGGAAAACCCGGCCACAAGGCTGCTGATTGTGCAGCCGCGTTCAGATGCGCACTCTGCGCATCCGCCGGCCGACAGGCCAACCACCGGCTGGGGACAGGCAACTGCCCCCAACCGAAAACCAGGAAGGGGAAACCCTCGGCTGCCCCGGAGACGCTTTTGCGTGGGGGCCCCGAGGAAGGGGAGATGTCGGTGGATCCCACTGACCGACGGACCGTGGAGTCCTGTCCTCCCCGCCAGCCCGCGCGGTTGAGATCCGTCTCCCGCAGATAAGTAGGGTAGGCAGCAATTTTGGAGCGGTGCCGAATTCGGGACGTGCTGTAGGGCACAAGAGGCAACCCGGGGGGTTTTTACCGCAGAGCGGTTTCCCTCCTCAAAAAAAAAAGGGTTATGCAGCGGAGTCACCTCCTAGAGCGACGGGGTGTTATTGGTTACATCCGGTTACGATCGGATGTAAGAAATAGCATCCTGTCCTGGTGCATCCCGGGCAACGGCGGTTAGCAATTTCCTTCGGGGATTGGTAGCCGACGGCTAAACTCTGCCAGTGTCGCTCCTTGTGCTGCTATGACTAGCATAGCGGCGCAAGGATGTGTTCACGAAGTACACCGTAATCCGCAACGGGCTACCGGCGGGACGGGGGTCCAGTTTACCTGGACCGCGAGGCGGAACCCTCTTTAAAAACTACCACGCGCGGCTCAGCCCGCCCATAGTCAGCCGTCGCTGACTGGCGGGTCGCCGGGCAACTCGTTACCCCGTGGGGGCCGAGGGCTGTCGGGGGCACTTCGTCCGGGCCGAGAGGAAGGAAAACCTCAATAAAAAACCCAGGCTTACCGTAACCCGCCTTCACGGGCGGGCCGGGGGTTGCGGGGCTTTTGTCCGGACCGCGAGGAAGGAAAACCTCTCTAAAAAACCCCTGTACACCGTTACCCCAATCGGGGCCGGGGGCCTTTCGGGGCCGCGAGGATGGTAAACTCAATAAAACTTCCCCCTAGTTCTGAAGTCTGCAAGGAGGCTTCAGGGCGTATGACTGGTAGGGTTACATACCGGTCGATTTCCTTGCACCATACCGTTCTGCCCTTTTCAGGGCGGGGCGGGGGCCCTGCTTGCCAGGGCTGCGGGGAGTAAACCCCAAAGGGAGTGTTTGGGGGCTGGGTCTGTTGCGGCGGAGTGCGGTGTGGGAAATGGGATGTGCGCGGCTTCTTCGGTGTTGACATGGTTTTAGAGGTTCTGTCCCTCCCTTGTCAACACTGTCGCGGTCGCTTAGCATCCCAGGACTCATCACCGCACTGTGCCCCTTCAGCCCTTGACCCCAAATGTTCCTAAAAATCCTTCAATTCCCGTCGTTGGGGCGCCCTACGGGGCCTCGCGCGGCGACGGGGTCTCTGACCTTGCGCGGAGCAAGGCGGAGTGGTTGGCGTAGTGGGATCAACCGGCTAGCGGCCACCCTGGGGGGAGCCCGACCCCTCGAGGCGTATTTAGGGTTATCTGGTTACTCGGGGATCTCTGACCAGATGGACCATTATATCTCCCCGACTCGTGGGTTCTGACATGGAAACAACAAAAAATCGGGGTACTTTTGGGGGGGATGACGTAGGAGGAGGAAGCAGCAGAGCTGCAAGCAGCAGGGCTGCAGTGAGTGCTACATCGAAGGGGGTCGAGACAGCGTCCGCGGGAACTTCTCGCACTGTGTCTCCCTCTTTCAGCATGGGCAGTGGTCTCGGTAGTCGAGACAGCTCCATATCTCGGGCTGGCGCCAAGCGCCGGTTGCCCGATCGGGTTCCTGAACCCGAGCCTGAGCTGTCCGATGACGAGATCATCAATCTGTGTTCGGCAGTCGACACGGCCGAAGCCTCTTTTAGGGGCCTTACCGGAATTGACAAATCCGCGCCTAGGCGCGATGACCTCGGAGATGACCGTGCTGCGCGTTCACGCAGCAACTCGGGCAGTAGAGGAGGGGAGACATTTGCGCTCCCCAAAGTTGCGAAACTGAGAAGGGGTAGGGGCGGTCTGCGGCAGGTTTCGTCTGCTGCCGCGGCCCCTGCCCGGGATCAGACGCAACAGAGCCCTCATTCCCGACCCTCGGATCGGAGCACTGTTGTGGCCACCCCGGCCAATCGACATGAGGAGACGCAGCAGCCAGACGCGTCAGCAGGGTCAGTGGCGGAACTGGCAAATCGAGTGGAGAGAGACGTGGCGACCATTTTCGACGTCGCCGAGAGGTCCTCCTCGAAAATGGAGAGTAGCCAGGTCGATACTCTCCAGACAGCCGCCATGTCCATCGTTGAGGCAGTGCAGGCGCTTCGTACTCGCGCGGACGCTGACAGGACGGCCGCACTGGAGAGAGAGCTATCGGAGCTCAAAACCGAGATGGCCAACATGCGTGGCGAAAACACCCGCCTGCATGACGAACTGGGAGCTATGCGAGTGGAGATGGCAGAGATGCGCGAGCAACTCGTTGCCGTCCGCCATAGCTCCCAGTCTGATGGAGAACACGCCGGGGAGGCCATGGACTCTCAGTCCACAGACCCGCCAGCATCACCCGGTTTCCAAATACCGGAGGGCGTGACAGACCCCAAGCTTTTGCGGCTTTATCGCATTGCCGCAGATCGCGTCAATGCGATGATGGACGCAAAGCTGGAGGGCATCAAAGACCGGCTCAATCCGGTCCCAAGTGTACGTCCACCGCTGCGGGCGGACTTAAAAAAGACCGCGTTCTCTGCGCCGGCGGCCACACCAGGTCCCAGCAATGAGGCGCCCAAACCCGTGAAGGGAAAGGGTAAGGGCAAAGGGTCCAGCAACAAGGCTGCCAAAGCGCCCAAACCCAATCCCCCGGCGAGTCAAGCCCCTGCCACAAACACGTGGGCAGAAGTGGCGAAACGCGGGAAACGGGGTAAAGCCAAGGGTGATGCCCAGGCCTCCCCCGCCAAAACCCAACCTACCCAGGGCAAGCCCGCTGCGGCAGGGCCCATTAAGGGTAAACCAGCTGCCGGCAGGGCGAAGATGCCCGCCAAGCAGCCGGAGAACGAGGCAAAACCTCCCAGAATCCGACCGCCTAAAACGGCGGCGATCGTGGTTGAGGTTTTGCCAGACGGAGAGGCGGACTTCGGCCGCTTTTTAAAGGAGGCGAAGGATCTTGCTTGTGAGCAAGACCCAAGCATAGTGGGGAGACTCCGGTTCCGGCGCTCCAGGACAACAGGGTGTCGCGTCATTGAGATCGCGCCCCTGGAAGGAGGAAACATGGAGGAGGCTGGCGAGAAGGCAGACGCCCTCGCCGCCGTCTTCACCTCCGTGTTCCCGCCAACCGTGAAGATCTCTCGCCCTGTCAAGACGGCCGATTTACGGCTCACCGGACTGGACGAGTCGGTGACCGCCCCGGCTCTATCCGAGGCGGTTGCCAAATACGGAGGGTGTTCGCCCGCGAACGTAAGAGTGGGGAGGTTCAGCCGTGGTGGCACCGGTGACTCAGTCATCGTCAGCTGCCCGGCTGCCGCCGCAAAAAAGATTGCGCAGTTGAAGCGCGTGTGCGTAGAATGGGTCTCGGTGAGGGTCACACCTCTGAGACCGAGACCCATGCGGTGCTCTAGGTGCCTTGGTGTGGGACACGGTCGGGCCATGTGTAAGGCGGTTGATGACCGCACGAACACCTGTCTCCGGTGTGGCGAGCCCGGCCACAAGGCTGCCGACTGCGCAGCCGTGTTTAAATGCGCACTCTGTGCGTCCGCCGGCCGACAGGCCAACCATCGGTTAGGGACGAGCAACTGCCCCCAACCCAAAACCAGGAGAGGGAGACCCTCAGCTGCCCCGGAGACGCCTTTGCGTGGGGGCGCTGAGGAAGGGGAGATGTCGGTGGACCCCACCGACCGACGGACTGAGAAGTCCTGTCCTCCCCGCCAGCCCGCGCGGTTGAGATCCGTCTCCCGCAGGTAGGGTAGGCAGCAAAACTCGGAGTGGTGCCGAAAAATCGGGACGTGCCGCAAGGCACATGTGGCAACCCGGGGGGTTTTTACCGCAGAGCGGTTTCCCTCCTAAAAAAAAAAAGGGTTATGCAGCGGAGTCACCTCCTAGAGCGACGGGATGTTATTGGTTACATCCGGTTACGATCGGATGTAAGAAATAGCATCCTGTCCTGGTGCATCCCGGGCAACGGCGGTTAGCAATTTCCTTCGGGGATTGGTAGCCGACGGCTAAACTCTGCCAGTGTCGCTCCTTGTGCTGCTATGACTAGCATAGCGGCGCAAGGATGTGTTCACGAAGCACACCGTAATCCGCAACGGGCTACCGGCGGGACGGGGGTCCAGTTTACCTGGACCGCGAGGCGGAACCCTCTTTAAAAACTACCACGCGCGGCTCAGCCCGCCCATAGTCAGCCGCCGCTGACTGGCGGGTCGCCGGGCAACTCGTTACCCCGTGGGGGCCGAGGGCTGTCGGGGGCACTTCGTCCGGGCCGAGAGGAAGGAAAACCTCAATAAAAAACCCAGGCTTACCGTAACCCGCCTTCACGGGCGGGCCGGGGGTTGCGGGGCTTTTGTCCGGACCGCGAGGAAGGAAAACCTCTCTAAAAAACCCCTGTACACCGTTACCCCAATCGGGGCCGGGGGCCTCTCGGGGCCGCGAGGATGGTAAACTCAATAAAACTTCCCCCTAGTTCTGGAGTCTCGCAAGGGGGCTCCAGGGCGTATGACTGGTAGGGTTACATACCGGTCGATTTCCTTGCACCATACCGTTCTGCCCTTTTCAGGGCGGGGCGGGGGCCCTGCCTGCCAGGGCTGCGGGGAGTAAACCCCAAAGGGAGTGTTTGGGGGCTGGGTCTGTTGCGGCGGAGTGTGGTGGTGATAATGGGACGTGCGCGGCTTCTTCGGTGTTGACATGGTTTTAGAGGTTCTGCCCCTCCCTTGTCAACACTGTCGCGGTCGCTTAGCGTCCCAGGACTCATCACCGCACTGTGCCCCTTCAGCCCTTGACCCCAAATGTTCCTAAAAATCCTTCAATTCCCGTCGTTGGGGCGCCCTACGGGGCCTCGCGCGGCGACGGGGTCTCTGACCTTGCGCGGAGCAAGGCGGAGTGGTTGGCGTAGTGGGATCAACCGGCTAGCGGCCACCCTGGGGGGAGCCCGACCTCTCAGGCGTATGTAGGGTTATCTGGCTATTCGGGGATCTCTGGCCAGATGGACCACTTATATCTCCCCGACTCGTGGGAATCAGATGGATTATAGACACATTGGGGATTCAGGGGGGGAAGAGGACGATAGGGTCCATACGGACGTGGATAGTGCTGCGGCTTCTAGTCGTGGCACTCATCGAGTTGACAGTACCTCGCGCGAGCGAGCGGAAAGAACCACAAGTGGCTCAAACGCGCCTAGGCGTAACACATCGGGAAACGACGACGACGGGGACACGTTTGGCCTTGCCAAAGTGGCAAAGTTGACCACTGGCAGAGGCGGTCTCAAACAGGCCCCCGTCCACACACGAACCATCTCTGCCTCTAGGCAGACTACATCCAGTCCGCAACCTGGTCCATCTGGACCATACACAAGCGGAAGACGCGACCTACCCGACGTCTCGGCAGAACACCAGCCGGACGTCGAACGAATTAGCGACGACGAAGCCCAGCAGGGCAGCCCACACGATGTGGCGGCTGACCGCTTGGCCAACCAAGTTCAGGAGGATGTCGAGAAGATCTTCAAGATCGGCGCCTCCTCCAGTGTTGACCTACGGCCACGAGTCAGAATGGCCATCAAAAGTATCGCTGAGTCAATCTCGAGCAACGTGGAAGAACTGCGTAGCCGTCTTGCTGCAACCGAGAGCCAAGACAGGGAGGTGTCGAAGCTCAGACGCCTGTCGACGGCTACGCTGAAACTCAACGCGACACTCCAAAAGGAAGTATCCCTGGTGCGTGCTCAAAATGAAAGCCTCATCAGGGACGTTGAAAAACTGCGCTCGGATATGGCCTCACTCTTACGCGCCCCGAAGCGCAAAATCGAGACCGTCCGGAGTTCTGGAGTCTCGACAGCAGTACAAACGGAGCTGTCCACATCGCGACCTACCGTAGCAACAGCGGACCCAACCACAAAGGTTGACAACGCGGAGTTAGGCGCGATCACTGACCACATCCTCCGCCACGTCGGTGACGCTTTGGGCGCCAGGCTGGAGGCTCGGCTTGAAGCTTTCGAGTCTCGCCTCCCTCCAGCGCCACTTTTGAGACCGCCCCTCGGGGTGAAAGCAGCTGCGAGAGCGCCTGCCGCGCCGGCAAATATGGCCGGCTCCAGTAGCGCCCCGGCTAAGTCGTCGAAGGGGAAGGGAGTGGGGAAGAGGTCTAAGGCCTCCGAACCGGCACCCGCCCCGACCACGACCCGGACTGACACACCCGCTCAGCCAGGCTGTTCCACCTGGTCTGAGGTGGTTCGCGGCCGCAAGGGCAAGAAGGGGAAAGCTCCAACCGCCCTGCCCGCCCCAAGAGACAACGCCGCCGCCCAGGCGAAACCCGGTCCCTCTAAACCAGGAGCAGCAAAGCCAGGAAAGGCTACTCAAGGAGAATCCGCCCCTAGGGCGAAGAAGAAGCCCCCCAGGCTCCGCCCTCCCAAGACGGCTGCGGTCGTCTTGGAGTTAACTGCGGAGGCCAAGACGGCGGGCAAAAGCCTCGCGATACTCCTTCGTGAAGCCCGAAAGGACCTTGGTCCAGACTGGGCTCAAGAGTCGGGTCTCGTCGACCGCCTAAAACTTCGGCCCTCCCGGATGACGGGCAACAGCATCCTTGAGGTCAGGGCTCTCAAGGATGACTCGCCCGGGGAGGCCGGCGAGAAGGCCGATACGCTTGCGGCCGCCCTACTTTCTGTTTTTCCGCCTGGTGCGGTAAATGTTAACCGCCCCGTCAAATGCGCGGACCTGCGCTTGATGGGTTTAGAGGAGTGCGCCACCGCTGATGATATCGCGGATGCGATAGCGGACCAGGGAGGCTGCGATAAAGCCCACGTAAAGGTTGGCCGGATGGGAGTAGGAGGGTCAGGCGGCTCCACAGTCGTCCGCTGCCCCGTCCAGGCGGCTAGAACTCTAGCCAAACAAAAACGTATCCGCATCGGCTGGCTCTCTATTAGGGTCCAGCTGCTGCCGCCCAGGGCACTGCGTTGTTCGCGCTGTCTTGGCGAGAGCCATGGCCGGGCCGTCTGCAAGGCCGCGGAGGATCGGAGTAATATCTGTATCCGATGCGGCCAGCCCGGTCACAAGGCCGCCGGTTGCGTGGCCGCGTACAGCTGCTGCCTCTGTGCGGCAGCAGGTCGTAAGGCAGACCATCGCCTCGGGACCAGTTCATGTCCGCGACCGAAGATCGCCAGGGAGAAGTCCACGATTGCCCCTAGAGCGCGTTCGCGTTGAGGAACGAGGACCAAGCCAAGGGGAGCAGCCGTTTACGGTGGCAGGACGCAGAGGTCCTTAAGTCTCCCAGGTGTCCAGGGGTGACGGCGCGTGATGCCTCCCCGGTACTGGAACCGAGCGGGTTGCCGTCTTGACGGACAAGCGCTGCCATAGGGGCTCATGGGGTGGTGACCCCTATGGGTTCTTATGGGACATCTGCGCGAGAGGTGACCCGGGGGTTTTCACTGCAGAGCAGTTTCCCCCTAAAATAAAAGGGTTATGCAGCGGAGTCACCTCCTAGAGCGACGGGGTGTTATTGTTTACATCCGGTTACGATCGGATGTAAGAAATAGCATCCTGTCCTGGTGCATCCCGGGCAACGGCGGTTAGCAATTTCCTTCGGGGATTGGTAGCCGACGGCTAAACTCTGCCAGTGTCGCTCCTTGTGCTGCTATGACTAGCATAGCGGCGCAAGGATGTGTTCACGAAGTACACCGTAATCCGCAACGGGCTACCGGCGGGACGGGGGTCCAGTTTACCTGGACCGCGAGGCGGAACCCTCTTTAAAAACTACCACGCGCGGCTCAGCCCGCCCATAGTCAGCCGTCGCTGACTGGCGGGTCGCCGGGCAACTCGTTACCCCGTGGGGGCCGAGGGCTGTCGGGGGCACTTCGTCCGGGCCGAGAGGAAGGAAAACCTCAATAAAAAACCCAGGCTTACCGTAACCCGCCTTCACGGGCGGGCCGGGGGTTGCGGGGCTTTTGTCCGGACCGCGAGGAAGGAAAACCTCTCTAAAAAACCCCTGTACACCGTTACCCCAATCGGGGCCGGGGGCCTTTCGGGGCCGCGAGGATGGTAAACTCAATAAAACTTCCCCCTAGTTCTGGAGTCTGCAAGGAGGCTCCAGGGAGTATGACTGGTAGGGTTACATACCGGTCGATTTCCTTGCACCATACCGTTCTGCCCTTTTCAGGGCGGGGCGGGGGCCCTGCTTGCCAGGGCTGCGGGGAGTAAACCCCAAAGGGAGTGTTTGGGGGCTGGGTCTGTTGCGGCGGAGTGTGGTGGTGATAATGGGATGTGCGCGGCTTCTTCGGTGTTGACATGGTTTTAGAGGTTCTGCCCCTCCCTTGTCAACACTGTCGCGGTCGCTTAGCATCCCAGGACTCATCACCGCACTGTGCCCCTTCAGCCCTTGACCCCAAATGTTCCTAAAAATCCTTCAATTCCCGTCGTTGGGGCGCCCTACGGGGCCTCGCGCGGCGACGGGGTCTCTGACCTTGCGCGGAGCAAGGCGGAGTGGTTGGCGTAGTGGGATCAACCGGCTAGCGGCCACCCTGGGGGGAGCCCGACCTCTCAGGTGTATCTAGGGTTATCTGGCTATTCGGGGATCTCTGGCCAGATGGACCGCTTATATCTCCCCGACTCGTGGGATGCAAATGGATTCTTTTTCTACTGGGAATAATGGGGGGGGTTCAGAGGACGAGATGGTCGACCTCTGCACGATTGCGGAAAGTGTCGAGGCTGCAAGCCAAGACACACTACCATACGTTGACGTGGCGCGTTCACGCGCCAACACACGGAGAGACACCTCGCGCTCGCGCGAAAAAACCGGACAAGACACCAATGCGCCTAGGCGCGTTTCGGGCACAAAGAGGACAGATGACGACTTGTCGGGTCTCCCCAAAATTGCCAAACTGGCATCGGGTAGAGGCCGGTTCCGACAGGTCTTCTCTGAAGCCAAGCGGAAACACGCCCATGCGCAACTCTCTGCTGCGCAGGCCAATCCGAGCCCACAACCCGGCCCATCCAGGCCGATCATGGGCGACAACTGGGAGGGCGACGACGCTCCGCAGGAGGACCTTGCCCAGCAAGCGCTGGCAGCCGATTTGGCGAACAAGGTCCAGTGCGCCGTCGCCAAACTTCACGACCTGACCAACACCAGTCTGCTCCAGGGGACGGAAATTGCTGATGTCTTGGAAGGAGCGACTGAGATCATCAGCATTTCTGTGGAAGAGCTGCGCAACATATCTGCCAGCGACAACACCGAGAGCCTGGAGAAGGAGCTCCACAAATTAAGGGGACGAATGGTGACCTTGGAGAGTTTTACCAAGGGTCACGCTAAGGTCAGTGCCTCGTTGGAGGCCGAGAATAAAAGCCTTCAAGAGAAGATCACAAACCTTGAAGAGCTGAACCTCCGACTTGGTGACGAACTTCACGCCCTGCGCAGGGACATGTCACGACTGGAGCGAGGGGAGAGACGTCTCACAAAGCCTGTGAGCGTCAAAACCACAAGCGTCCAGACAGACAGTCCAACGACATCTCACCGGCTCAGCGTTCCGCCAGAACTCTCTGGCGAAGACGCGAAATTTCAAGCCTTTGCGCGCAGCGTGATGATGGAAGTGGGCACCATGGTGGATGCCAAACTGGAGGCGATTACACGCCTGCTCCCTCCAGTACCACCCACCCGCCCACCTCCACGAGCGGACACTAAAAGCGCGACCTCTGCGCCGGCTATGCCGGGAACAAGTCGCGCCCAAATCAAGACGCCGAAGGGAAAGGGAGTCGGGAAGGGCTCTAGTAATAGAGCCCCCCCGGTACCCCAACCCACCACTCGGACTGACGCACCTCCTCTGACGGAACCCTGGTCGGAGGTGGTTAAACGCGGGCGCAAGCGTGGAAAGGCGAAAGCCCAACCCGCTCCATCTGCCCCCGCTAAAGAACGCACGGCCGCCACCACGGCCAAAACCAACAGGAAAGGGCCTACCTCGGCCTCCACCAGTGACCCTTCTGCCACCGCCAAGGCCAAGAAGAAGAGAGCCCCCAGACTCCGCCTGCCAAAATCTGCGGCGGTGGTACTGGAGCTCACCTCTGAGGCCAAGGCTGCAGGCCAAAACCTGACGGCCCTTTTGAGAGAGGCGAAGGCCGATATCGGCCCTTCATGGATAGCCGAAACGGGCTTAGTTGATCGCCTCAAGATGCGGCCATCGCGTATGACGCAAAACCGCATCTTCGAGGTCAGGGCGATCAAGGACAGCCCGCCCGGGGAGGCTCGAGAAAAGGCT
This sequence comes from Anania hortulata, assembly GCA_963576865.1. Classification (NCBI taxonomy): domain Eukaryota; kingdom Metazoa; phylum Arthropoda; class Insecta; order Lepidoptera; family Crambidae; genus Anania; species Anania hortulata. The sequence continues at coordinate 4,683 of OY756415.1, read as the reverse complement.
GACGCTCTTGCGGAAGTCCTGATCTCCGTCTTCCCACCAGGCGCCGTCAGGGTGACACGCCCCACTAAATGCGCGGATCTACGTCTCACGGGGCTCAGCGATGAGACAACTCCGGAGGAGGTCGCGCAGGCCATCGCTGAACAAGGTGCCTGCGATGCGGCAAACGTTAGAGTCGGGAGACCCGGAGTTAGCAGACTGGGTGGCTCCGTTGTCGTAAAGTGCCCCGTGGAGGCGGCCAAGAAATTGGCGAAGGAGAAACGGGTGCGGGTTGGCTGGCTCTCTGTCCGAGTGCAGCTCCTCCCACCTAGAGCCTTGAGGTGCTCCAAGTGCCTCGGCGAGAGCCACGGCCGGGCCATTTGTAAAGCCGCAGAGGATCGCTCGAACACCTGCATCCGCTGCGGCGAGCCCGGCCACAAAGCCACCGGTTGCGTGGCCCCGTATCGCTGTTGCCTCTGCGCAGCGGCGGGCCGGAAGGCAGACCATCGTCTTGGCACGAAGGACTGTCCCCGGCCGAAGATCGCACGCGAGAGACCCTCGAGAGCCCCAGTGGTGCGCTCGCGCCGAGGAACGGGGGATAGCCGCAGGGAGGAACCGATGGAGACTGTCGGTGCGGGGGCAGATGGCCCAACCCTCCCTGGCCCTAGTGGTCGAGATTCGTCTCCCGGATACTAGGGCCGAGCGGCCGGCCGTTCCGACGGCTAGCGCAGCCTTCTGCGCGTGAGGCAACCCAGGAGGTTTTCTGCAGTCGCAGTTCCTCCTTAAAAAAAAAAGGGTTATGCAGCGGAGTCACCTCCTAGAGCGACGGGGTGTTATTGGTTACATCCGGTTACGATCGGATGTAAGAAATAGCATCCTGTCCTGGTGCATCCCGGGCAACGGCGGTTAGTAATTTCCTTCGGGGATTACTAGCCGACGGCTAAACTCTGCCGGTGTCGCTCCTTGCACCGCTATATTAAACATAGCGGTGCAAGGATGTGGCACAAAGCACACCGTAATCTGCCCTTCTCAGGGCGGACCGGGGGTCCAGTTTAGCTGGGCCGCGAGGCGGAAGCCTCTCTAAAAACTACCACGCGCGGCAGTGCCCGTCTATAGTCAGCCGCCGCTGACTGGCGGGTCGCCGGGCAAACCGTTACCCCAATTGAGGGGCCGGGGGCCGTCGGGGCATCTGCCCGGGCTGCGAGGAAGGACTACCTCAATAAAAAACCCATGTATACCGTAACCCGCCCTCACGGGCGGAGCGGGGGCCTTACGGGGCCGCGAGGGGCGAACCTCTATAAAAAACTGTAAAACCGAGCCACTGTGGACGCTGGTGGCCCGGGCCTCCTCAGGGGGTGGACACGCAGGCGGTGTTCCGAACAGTTAGGCGCCAAACACGAGGGGGGGCAGCTGCGCCCGCAAGCAGCCCAAAAATGATGTCTTGTTCCAAAAACAACGTAAATCTACCCCAGGTTGGTAAAACTGGCTCAACAAAAAAACAGTCAATCCAACCCCCGGCTTCGGCCGCGGGCAGGTCTCCCACGGAACAATGTTCCGCGTATCTGGGGGGGAGTCCGAATCAGGCAAAGTCTTTGGACAGGGGGAAAACGGGGGGGAAACTAGGAGAAGGTGTGAGCTCCTTTGACGATCGCCTTAGAGGCATGTTCGGGGGCCCACCGAAGAAGCAGGGGGCTGCTCTTTCGCAGTCAGATGTAAGCACCAGTGCCGTCACCTCTGGCAGTGCTTCCACCGAGCGTCTGGCAAAAGCGAAGGGTAGTGAGAAGGATGGGAACGTAAAACTTGCGTTCCCCACAGGGAGAAACGCCAAGCCTATGAAGGCGGCTGTGAGCACTAGCGCCGGTCCATCCGGCGCTGCTCCTTCTGCCCGATCTGGCACAGGCGACCGGACTGACACCGACGCTGAGAGTGGAGACGACTCCGCAGACAGCTATTCCCGGGCGGGCGACAAACGCCGACTCCCTGGGGAATACCGCGAGCCGAATCCCTCCATCGTTTACTCGGACGAGGACGAGGAAGAGAGCGATACTTCTGCACAGAAAGTGCCGAAGTTGGGCTACGGCCGGAGAGGTCGCCCTCTTACCCACGGACGACATGCGGGCCAAGCCCGCAATATACTAGACGAGACGGAAGCTGCCGGCCCTCCTAGCTGTACCGACCTGGAGGGGAAACTCCGCTACGCTGAAGCAGCGTGTGCTGGACTTTCCAGGTCTCCAATAGCTGGACCCAGCTTCATGAATGCCGAGGCCCCTGAGGAACCGGATATACTGGAGGATACGGGATCCGTTCAGGATGTACACCGAAGCTTCTCCCCGGCACCCTCGGACTGTGGCACACTCGTTCCGGATGTGCCATATGCAAAACCGACGAGCGCCGATCGGCCTGACCTTAGCTCGGACATCTACGCACGCATCACAGCGGAGTGCGATAAGATTTTAAAAGTGAAGGAACGCTCCAAAAACCTTAAAGGTACGTTCCAGAAAGCCCTAAAGGAGGCTGCGGCTGCAATTCGCGGAGAGGCGTGGAGTCTCGTAGGGAGATCCCGCTCCAAGGAAAGCTATTACCTGGAGCTGGAGGTCGCCTCCCTGCGCGATGAAATCGCCGCCGTAAAACGCAGAGAGGAAGAGTCTCGCAAGCGAGAGGAAAACGCCCGCAAGGAGATCTCCAGGCTCCGCGAACAGTGCGGTGAGCTTGGAGGCGCTGTGAAGTTCCTCAAGCAGGCAATCAAAGATGCCTACAAGGATAGGAACGAGAGAGCTCCCTACTTCCATGACAGCGATGTGGAGTCAGAGTGGGCCCCTCAAGATGCGGCGGTAGATCCCATGCCGATGGAGACAATCCACGAAGAAGCTCCTCGTCCTCCCAGCGCCGCCCGCGTTCGCCCGGCTGAGGCAGACTTAGCGGATGTTGTTGCCCGCGAGGTTCTGTCACAGGTTGGGCGGATGCTCGACGCTCGATTCGAGGACCTCGAAGACCGCCTCCCTCCAAGGCGACCGATGCGCCCCCCGCTCAACGCAGACGTTCAGCGTCCTGCTGCGGCCCAGGCCGCTGCACCAGCGGAGACCGGACCCAAGCGCAAGAGAGCGAGGAAGAAAAGGACAGGGAATGCCCCGCCAAGGGATCCTGACCCAGTCCCAGCCGCCTCAACATCACAGGCTGCCCCGACCAGATCCAGTTGGACAGAGGTCGTGAAGAGGGGCAAGAAGAAGTCGAAGAAACAGGGTAAAGGCCAGAGTTCCAACGCTCCGGCCCAAGCCGCCACTTCTTCGAACCCGGAAAGATCGGCCCGGCCTACTGCCACGTCCAGCGGTAAAAAGCCACCGCCGAAACAAGGGAACCCCTCCCGACTACGAGCCCCGCGTTCAGCTGCGGTGGTCTTAGAAATGCGGCAGGAGGGCATTGCTGCAGGCCTGAGTCTGCATCACTTCCTTCAGGAAGCTAAAGCGCGCATCAGTGTGTGGGACCTCGGAATAGGTGGCCGCGTCAAATTTAAGACGTCCGTCCCTACCGGAAACGCAATTTTGGAGGTAGATGCCCTGGCGGGGCAGAGCGTGGACGAAGCGAATGAAAAGGCGGACGCTTTCGCCTTGAAGCTCGCTGAGATCTACCCGTCAGGGATGATCAAAATCTCAAGACCCGTCAAGTCGACCGACATCAGGCTGACGGGTCTTGATACGTCAGCCACAGCCGAGGAGATCGTTGAGGCGGTAGCTAAGGCTGGAGGGTGTAACGCGGCTAACCTCAAAGTTGGCCAAATTCACAGGAGCGGAACAAGCGGCGCAGTCATCGTGCGCTGCCCTGTAATGACAGCCAAAAAACTGGCCAATAGCCGGTTTTCTGTAGGTTGGGTCTCGGTCAGAGCTGTCCTGCTCAAGCCAAGGCCCCTGCGCTGTTCTCGGTGCCTGGGAGAGGGCCACGCCAGAACAAGGTGTATCGCGGTCGAAGATCGTAGCGACACTTGCCTTCGTTGTGGCGATACAGGCCATAAGTCTACCGGCTGCACGAACACAGTCCGCTGCATACTGTGTGCGACGGTAGGCAAAAATGACAAACATCGACTGGGGACACGTGACTGCCCACAGCCGAAAAAACGGGAGAAAACACAGCCCCTGGTAGAAGCCCCTAGACCGCGAGAACGCGAGAGGGACTCCCGGGAGATTGAAGTGAACCGGGATCGGTCTCGCGATCGAAGCCCGATTCTCTTCGGTAGTAGACCAGGAGGTAAGGACGCGGGGGCGTCCGTAGCCTCCAGCTGATTGGTCTGAGTCGGTGCGCGCGGTGTACCCGCGCGCCACTCTGGAGAGGCACGGGCAGAGTAAACTGCCTAAGAGCGGGCTGAGTTGCAGCAAAGCGCTACGAACGGTGCAAGTGACGGAATCCTATATGGAACTACCCTTGGCCGTTTCGTAAGTACGCGCGAGAGGTACACGGAGGGTGGGTTTAGTGGGTATGGCCCGTTAAATAGGGCGAGTCCCACACAGTCCTGCGGTAGCTCCCCCGAGCTGCCGTAGGCAGTGCGTAAACGCATTCCCCCCTGCCAAAAAAAAAAAAAAAAAAAAAAAAAAAAAAAGGTTAGGTTAGGTTAGGTTAGGTTAGGTTAGGTTAGGTTAGGTTAGGTTAGGTTAGGTTAGGTTAGGTTAGGTTAGGTTAGGTTAGGTTAGGTTAGGTTAGGTTAGGTTTTTTTTTTTT